>CM062256.1:0-2500 GCA_031216405.1 Syzygium malaccense | reverse complement strand
TTTAGGGTTTAGGGTTTAGGGTTTAGGGTTTAGGGTTTAGGGTTTAGGGTTTAGGGTTTAGGGTTTAGGGTTTAGGGTTTAGGGTTTAGGGTTTAGGGTTTAGGGTTTAGGGTTTAGGGTTTAGGGTTTAGGGTTTAGGGTTTAGGGTTTAGGGTTTAGGGTTTAGGGTTTAGGGTTTAGGGTTTAGGGTTTAGGGTTTAGGGTTTAGGGTTTAGGGTTTAGGGTTTAGGGTTTAGGGTTTAGGGTTTAGGGTTTAGGGTTTAGGGTTTAGGGTTTAGGGTTTAGGGTTTAGGGTTTAGGGTTTAGGGTTTAGGGTTTAGGGTTTAGGGTTTAGGGTTTAGGGTTTAGGGTTTAGGGTTTAGGGTTTAGGGTTTAGGGTTTAGGGTTTAGGGTTTAGGGTTTAGGGTTTAGGGTTTAGGGTTTAGGGTTTAGGGTTTAGGGTTTAGGGTTTAGGGTTTAGGGTTTAGGGTTTAGGGTTTAGGGTTTAGGGTTTAGGGTTTAGGGTTTAGGGTTTAGGGTTTAGGGTTTAGGGTTTAGGGTTTAGGGTTTAGGGTTTAGGGTTTAGGGTTTAGGGTTTAGGGTTTAGGGTTTAGGGTTTAGGGTTTAGGGTTTAGGGTTTAGGGTTTAGGGTTTAGGGTTTAGGGTTTAGGGTTTAGGGTTTAGGGTTTAGGGTTTAGGGTTTAGGGTTTAGGGTTTAGGGTTTAGGGTTTAGGGTTTAGGGTTTAGGGTTTAGGGTTTAGGGTTTAGGGTTTAGGGTTTAGGGTTTAGGGTTTAGGGTTTAGGGTTTAGGGTTTAGGGTTTAGGGTTTAGGGTTTAGGGTTTAGGGTTTAGGGTTTAGGGTTTAGGGTTTAGGGTTTAGGGTTTAGGGTTTAGGGTTTAGGGTTTAGGGTTTAGGGTTTAGGGTTTAGGGTTTAGGGTTTAGGGTTTAGGGTTTAGGGTTTAGGGTTTAGGGTTTAGGGTTTAGGGTTTAGGGTTTAGGGTTTAGGGTTTAGGGTTTAGGGTTTAGGGTTTAGGGTTTAGGGTTTAGGGTTTAGGGTTTAGGGTTTAGGGTTTAGGGTTTAGGGTTTAGGGTTTAGGGTTTAGGGTTTAGGGTTTAGGGTTTAGGGTTTAGGGTTTAGGGTTTAGGGTTTAGGGTTTAGGGTTTAGGGTTTAGGGTTTAGGGTTTAGGGTTTAGGGTTTAGGGTTTAGGGTTTAGGGTTTAGGGTTTAGGGTTTAGGGTTTAGGGTTTAGGGTTTAGGGTTTAGGGTTTAGGGTTTAGGGTTTAGGGTTTAGGGTTTAGGGTTTAGGGTTTAGGGTTTAGGGTTTAGGGTTTAGGGTTTAGGGTTTAGGGTTTAGGGTTTAGGGTTTAGGGTTTAGGGTTTAGGGTTTAGGGTTTAGGGTTTAGGGTTTAGGGTTTAGGGTTTAGGGTTTAGGGTTTAGGGTTTAGGGTTTAGGGTTTAGGGTTTAGGGTTTAGGGTTTAGGGTTTAGGGTTTAGGGTTTAGGGTTTAGGGTTTAGGGTTTAGGGTTTAGGGTTTAGGGTTTAGGGTTTAGGGTTTAGGGTTTAGGGTTTAGGGTTTAGGGTTTAGGGTTTAGGGTTTAGGGTTTAGGGTTTAGGGTTTAGGGTTTAGGGTTTAGGGTTTAGGGTTTAGGGTTTAGGGTTTAGGGTTTAGGGTTTAGGGTTTAGGGTTTAGGGTTTAGGGTTTAGGGTTTAGGGTTTAGGGTTTAGGGTTTAGGGTTTAGGGTTTAGGGTTTAGGGTTTAGGGTTTAGGGTTTAGGGTTTAGGGTTTAGGGTTTAGGGTTTAGGGTTTAGGGTTTAGGGTTTAGGGTTTAGGGTTTAGGGTTTAGGGTTTAGGGTTTAGGGTTTAGGGTTTAGGGTTTAGGGTTTAGGGTTTAGGGTTTAGGGTTTAGGGTTTAGGGTTTAGGGTTTAGGGTTTAGGGTTTAGGGTTTAGGGTTTAGGGTTTAGGGTTTAGGGTTTAGGGTTTAGGGTTTAGGGTTTAGGGTTTAGGGTTTAGGGTTTAGGGTTTAGGGTTTAGGGTTTAGGGTTTAGGGTTTAGGGTTTAGGGTTTAGGGTTTAGGGTTTAGGGTTTAGGGTTTAGGGTTTAGGGTTTAGGGTTTAGGGTTTAGGGTTTAGGGTTTAGGGTTTAGGGTTTAGGGTTTAGGGTTTAGGGTTTAGGGTTTAGGGTTTAGGGTTTAGGGTTTAGGGTTTAGGGTTTAGGGTTTAGGGTTTAGGGTTTAGGGTTTAGGGTTTAGGGTTTAGGGTTTAGGGTTTAGGGTTTAGGGTTTAGGGTTTAGGGTTTAGGGTTTAGGGTTTAGGGTTTAGGGTTTAGGGTTTAGGGTTTAGGGTTTAGGGTTTAGGGTTTAGGGTTTAGGGTTTAGGGTTTAGGGTTTAGGGTTTAGGGTTTAGGGTTTAGGGTTTAGGGTTTAGGGTTTAGGGTTTAGGGTTTAGGGTTTAGGGTTTAGGGTTTAGGGTTTAGGGTTTAGGGTTTAGGGTTTAGGGTTTAGGGTTTAGGGTTTAGGGT